>JAQSUU010000025.1:5000-7500 GCA_038087645.1 Saccharum hybrid cultivar R570
AAACCCTAAACCCTAAACCCTAAACCCTAAACCCTAAACCCTAAACCCTAAACCCTAAACCCTAAACCCTAAACCCTAAACCCTAAACCCTAAACCCTAAACCCTAAACCCTAAACCCTAAACCCTAAACCCTAAACCCTAAACCCTAAACCCTAAACCCTAAACCCTAAACCCTAAACCCTAAACCCTAAACCCTAAACCCTAAACCCTAAACCCTAAACCCTAAACCCTAAACCCTAAACCCTAAACCCTAAACCCTAAACCCTAAACCCTAAACCCTAAACCCTAAACCCTAAACCCTAAACCCTAAACCCTAAACCCTAAACCCTAAACCCTAAACCCTAAACCCTAAACCCTAAACCCTAAACCCTAAACCCTAAACCCTAAACCCTAAACCCTAAACCCTAAACCCTAAACCCTAAACCCTAAACCCTAAACCCTAAACCCTAAACCCTAAACCCTAAACCCTAAACCCTAAACCCTAAACCCTAAACCCTAAACCCTAAACCCTAAACCCTAAACCCTAAACCCTAAACCCTAAACCCTAAACCCTAAACCCTAAACCCTAAACCCTAAACCCTAAACCCTAAACCCTAAACCCTAAACCCTAAACCCTAAACCCTAAACCCTAAACCCTAAACCCTAAACCCTAAACCCTAAACCCTAAACCCTAAACCCTAAACCCTAAACCCTAAACCCTAAACCCTAAACCCTAAACCCTAAACCCTAAACCCTAAACCCTAAACCCTAAACCCTAAACCCTAAACCCTAAACCCTAAACCCTAAACCCTAAACCCTAAACCCTAAACCCTAAACCCTAAACCCTAAACCCTAAACCCTAAACCCTAAACCCTAAACCCTAAACCCTAAACCCTAAACCCTAAACCCTAAACCCTAAACCCTAAACCCTAAACCCTAAACCCTAAACCCTAAACCCTAAACCCTAAACCCTAAACCCTAAACCCTAAACCCTAAACCCTAAACCCTAAACCCTAAACCCTAAACCCTAAACCCTAAACCCTAAACCCTAAACCCTAAACCCTAAACCCTAAACCCTAAACCCTAAACCCTAAACCCTAAACCCTAAACCCTAAACCCTAAACCCTAAACCCTAAACCCTAAACCCTAAACCCTAAACCCTAAACCCTAAACCCTAAACCCTAAACCCTAAACCCTAAACCCTAAACCCTAAACCCTAAACCCTAAACCCTAAACCCTAAACCCTAAACCCTAAACCCTAAACCCTAAACCCTAAACCCTAAACCCTAAACCCTAAACCCTAAACCCTAAACCCTAAACCCTAAACCCTAAACCCTAAACCCTAAACCCTAAACCCTAAACCCTAAACCCTAAACCCTAAACCCTAAACCCTAAACCCTAAACCCTAAACCCTAAACCCTAAACCCTAAACCCTAAACCCTAAACCCTAAACCCTAAACCCTAAACCCTAAACCCTAAACCCTAAACCCTAAACCCTAAACCCTAAACCCTAAACCCTAAACCCTAAACCCTAAACCCTAAACCCTAAACCCTAAACCCTAAACCCTAAACCCTAAACCCTAAACCCTAAACCCTAAACCCTAAACCCTAAACCCTAAACCCTAAACCCTAAACCCTAAACCCTAAACCCTAAACCCTAAACCCTAAACCCTAAACCCTAAACCCTAAACCCTAAACCCTAAACCCTAAACCCTAAACCCTAAACCCTAAACCCTAAACCCTAAACCCTAAACCCTAAACCCTAAACCCTAAACCCTAAACCCTAAACCCTAAACCCTAAACCCTAAACCCTAAACCCTAAACCCTAAACCCTAAACCCTAAACCCTAAACCCTAAACCCTAAACCCTAAACCCTAAACCCTAAACCCTAAACCCTAAACCCTAAACCCCCTAAACCCTAAACCCTAAACCCTAAACCCTAAACCCTAAACCCTAAACCCTAAACCCTAAACCCTAAACCCTAAACCCTAAACCCTAAACCCTAAACCCTAAACCCTAAACCCTAAACCCTAAACCCTAAACCCTAAACCCTAAACCCTAAACCCTAAACCCTAAACCCTAAACCCTAAACCCTAAACCCTAAACCCTAAACCCTAAACCCTAAACCCTAAACCCTAAACCCTAAACCCTAAACCCTAAACCCTAAACCCTAAACCCTAAACCCTAAACCCTAAACCCTAAACCCTAAACCCTAAACCCTAAACCCTAAACCCTAAACCCTAAACCCTAAACCCTAAACCCTAAACCCTAAACCCTAAACCCTAAACCCTAAACCCTAAACCCTAAACCCTAAACCCTAAACCCTAAACCCTAAACCCTAAACCCTAAACCCTAAACCCTAAACCCTAAACCCTAAACCCTAAACCCTAAACCCTAAACCCTAAACCCTAAACCCTAAACCCTAAACCCTAACCCTAAACCCTAAACCCTAAACCCTAAACCCTAAACCCTAAACCCTAAACCCTAAACCCTAAACCCTAAACCCTAAACCCTAAACCCT